>CM029012.1:178174306-178220649 GCA_016801055.1 Panax notoginseng
GAAGAAAGGGTGAGCTCAACTAGCCCAGTAAGAATATTATGACTAAGTTAATGCAGAATAAATTATCATTAGCCTTCAACAATATTAAACTGATAAAATACAATAGACATTAGTTTAACTGCAGCGGAACAAGCAATCCATTAAAAGAGTCAAGTAGAAGATAAACTCTACTATCTTTTATGATTTAAAAGATTTTCCAACACTGTGATCGCTGAGACTCAGCTTAATAAAATAATCCACATCATCGAATCACCCCTGCACTACGGCCAAGGATATTCGTATATTCATTAATGGTCATGATCATGCCAACAACTGTCCATCAATGCACTACGGGCCAATGAGGACTTTTACCACATCATTTGTAACATTACGGTCATGATTATACCGAATAATCCCTGGTCATAATCATACCAAGTCCATCTATGCACTACAGGCCACAGATGACTTTTCAATATTTTATAAACATGAGGATGATGACAATGATATAAGAATTCAATAAAACAAGTTCAAGAATTTATTTATCCAAGAATTAACAACGTCCAAATTGTCAACATGATACTACTTTGTGGAGTAAGATTCAAGAATGATCAGGAGAATATTTTCATGAATAGATACTAGATGAAACGCAATTATCAAGGATATTCCACAAATTTCATGGAGTATAGAAGTCAAAACTTAACCAACTGAGTACAATAAAAGAATGAAATAACAAAAGAAATCACCATGCATGCGATAGACCGCACAGACAGGTTATTCTTAACAGAATAATAAATAATGGAACCAGGTCCGGCGTAAACGCACAGAAGGTTATTCCGACAGAATAATAAATAATGGAACCAGGTCCGGTGTAAAACACACAGACGGGATATTCCGACAGAATAATAAATAATGGAACCAGGTCCGGTGTAAAACACGCAGACAGGATGTTCCAACAGAATAATAAAACAAAAACGGAACCAGGTCGGTGTAAAACACACAGACAGGATGTTCCAACAGAATAATAGCAGAATGTCACCAAGTATAGGGTAGACCACGTATACAGGTTATTCCAACAGAATAATAAGAAATGGGAATAACAACAGTCTCTTCATGAATAGAAAGAATAACACCCCTTACCGTTTTAAAGAAGAGCTGAAGTAAGGAAGTAGTTAAGTAGCAGAATACTCTTCTTCTCTTTCTCTATAGTTTCTCTCTATAGTTTCTCTCTCTAGAGTTCAGTGAATTCGTAAAGAAATAATGAAGAGGAATGAGCTGCTATTTATAAAAAATAGAATGCATAGTAACTAATCCATGAACTGTAACGACCCCAAAATAGGTCCATTCCATCCAACCTATTCTGAGTCGCCAAAATATATGGTACAGAAAATAACTACAACTTTATTACAACAATTGTCGTGCAAAATACAACAACACATATGCTGTGAGTTTGGATACAAATATATACCAAATGTGACTCATGTTTCAATCGTGGATCACCTCACAATGACACCTTACATAATGGTATAGTCAAAACTGTTTTGGAAATTAGAATCTTTGGGAAGTGCTTAAGGAAACTTCGTACATGGGACGGCCATGCTTCTAGGTTGTGATAGATATCATATGGCCACAGAATTATCCTTGGTTTACCAATAGACCCCAAAGAAAAAACGAGAAGATTACTATCATATTCTTCCCAATGGTGAGTCTTCTCTTGACTTATCATTATCTCCACTGTCTCAATTGAGAATTATACTTCAAACAACACCAAGATTATATAGGTAGTGCTCGTATATATACTCAGCAAGTGGATGAGCACATCCCTGTCTTATGATGACACCGAGGTCGTATGTCGTTAGACATCTTGTATGATAGTGGCAAACACCCTTCCAACGTTGGGTACACCTTACCCTATTGGATTCACCAAAATATAACTACTAAATGAACTTTTCTATACTGCTTCGGGAAGAACATCCACAGCTAGAGACCACCGTTCTATTTCCCCGTTACCCTCGCTCGACCCAGCTACACTCTTATTACCTGAAAGGAATTGTGAAGCAAAAGGGTGAGCACAACTAGCTCAGTAAAGAATATCATGACTAAAGATAATTAAATTATCAATAGCCTTCATCAATAATTAATCAGAGATTTAGAACATATGGTAAATTGATAAAAATTCAAACCATAGTTGCAGCGGAACGAGCAATCATTAGAAGAGTCAAATAGACTATAAAAATCTATTATCTTCTCCATGTTAAAAATCCATCAACAATGTTTTATCCCTGTAACATCAATCAAACAATTTGGTCCACAATCATATGAATAACTCATAATCATAACTGTAGTTCTAAATTCCTCTTCTCATCCAGAACAAAGATAATTTTCATCACCTCAAAAGAGCAGTACTTCTGACTGGATATCGGATATGATGCTGAAGGAAACTTGCACTAATGAATAGCAACTCACCAAGTATCTAAAAACTCACAAAATATGCTTCATAATATAGAGAGAGAAGAGAGAAAGCTTATGTTTTTGGTGTGCTTTTCAATTCTAACTTAGCCCTCTATTTATAGGAAAATTTTGGTAGGTTTGACCTGCAACCTGATGGCTTTACCTGCTATATTCCCACCACCACATTTAAAATATAATTCAGCACATTTCTTCAT
Organism: Panax notoginseng; assembly: GCA_016801055.1. Taxonomy (NCBI): domain Eukaryota; kingdom Viridiplantae; phylum Streptophyta; class Magnoliopsida; order Apiales; family Araliaceae; genus Panax; species Panax notoginseng. The sequence goes on from CM029012.1 coordinate 178,176,949, forward strand.
CAATCACAAGTGGGGCCCACCAATTCTAGATTTTCCACCAAAAATGATTTATTAACCTGATTTCGAATCAGCCACCTCTTAAAATTCATAACAAATCATACGTTCATTTTTAACGGTTCAAAATTTATGGACATATACTCAACTTATATATGTATAACATATCCAAAAATTAACACGATCCAACGGTCGGATTAAAAATTATAACCCCCGCAAAATATCTCAAAAACCCTGATTTTTAATACCTCCATTCCGACAAAAATACTGATTAAAAACCTCAACATTAATCCTTCATTTTTTATTTACACACAAAAAATTTCCCTCATTTTTTATCCACATAATATAAATATTTCCTTATATATGAATCAATAATTAATTATTCACAAATAATATTACAGAATCACATTTATGACAACCAGGCCGTTCCCAGGAAAGAGGGGGCTTTCCAATAAGGATTTCTCCTTACTAGCGCGCAAATTAGATGACAAACCTCTCCTTAGACAGAACTTTCTAGACATTGCCAATAATGCTATCTAATAATTTTAATCAAATAATATGAATTATTGATCTGATAATAGAAAATACTGTGCAGCAACAATTATTGAACAACAATAATACAAAATTTCAACGTAGCAATTATTGAATCAATAAAATAAAATATTGAACAGTAATTACTGTAACAATTATTGAGTAGTGCCTTCTTACGCAAGAATCAATTATTTCAAAAATACTATGCAATACGTGTGCTACTGTGCAATAACGCGTATTACTATATTTTAACCACCGGGTATTCAACAGTGTTAACGGTAACAACTACGCCGTTATTTGTAAAAACTCAAAATTTGTCGTTTTCCTTCACCCGACAATTATTCGTTATGGGGCCCACAAATAGTGCGCCGTCGTACGAATATTCCCCGACAGAAAGAATATTCCACGACCAAACGTATATTCCCGACAACAATAATTTTTTTATAACCACTTGTTTATTTGGAACAATTTTCACATTTCACCCATAACTTTAATTTTTTTATCAATTTAACCATTTACTAAATTGTTAATTATAAGAAAAATTGAATACTTTTATTTCATAAAATTCGGGGTCTTACATGAACGGTCCAGATTGATTACTTTAATCTGACGGTCCATATTTAAAGAAAAATCTTTTAAATAAATATAATATATTCTATTTATAGAATAACTTTATAAAGTATTTTGTTTTATATAAAAAGATGTTTCTGTTTTATTACGTTAATATTACGAATAAAATAAAACGTCATTATCGCTAAATTAATTCATATTATTAACTGACAATAATGGAATCAAACTGAGTGACTTCTCACATAAGCATTAATAATCAATACCGTGTGCTACTATGCAACCACACGTATTATTGTACTTTTACTACCGAGTAGTTCAACAGTAACAATGGTAAAACTTCCGCCGTTATTTTTAATAAACTATCTTTGTCGTTTTCTCAATCCGACAATAATTCTGTTGTGGGGTCCACCAATGATTGTGTCGTGTACGAATATTCCCTGTTAAAACGAATATTCCCCGACCAATCAAATATTATATAACAACTTGCGTACTCTGCAAAATTTTAAATATTACCCACAACTATAACATTATATAAATTAACTTCATAATATTCAAAAATGATATTTATAGAAAATTTATCTTTATTTATAAAAGTTGGGGTCTTACAAATTTATTTTGACATTTATATGCATGCATTTTTTACTTGGAAAAATTAATAATTTAAATGTAGTAAAAATGATTATTTTAACATTTAAATTAGCTAAATGTTGGTACTGTTCATCTCCTTCTTTGTTTAACCTCCATGAAACCTCCAAAAGCCTAGATTACTAATTGCCCAAATTTGTTCTGCACCATCAAAAATATTTCGGATGAGGCCTGCCTGAACATCTCTTTATAATCTATTGTGAGTCAAGTCTGAGAGTTAATAGATTGTGGGCTTTCTTTGTTCGATTAGCAGGGGGCACGGATTTTGTATGTTCTGAATTGTGGGTTATGATCTGGAGAGGAGATATGCTCGGGGTCTCTGGTTTGGAGTTTCAGATCTTGATGGATGCATTGTGTTTGGGTTTTTTTGGATGATGGATCTGTTTGCCGGGAATCTGGGTTCGATTTTGGAGTTTCAGACCTTGACCGAATTTAATCTTTTTAGAATTTGATCTTGACCGATTTTGGGTTCTCTGATTTTGGCTGTGTATGTCGGAGATCTTGCCGTTATCATGGTGATCTCGGTTGTTGTTTGTGACTGTCCATTATGGAGTCGGAGAACAATACCTGCAAATGAAAGATCAAGAACGAATTAATGAAAGAATTAAATAAAAAAAATCATGTCATTTGTAAAGAATTAATGAAAATTCATTTGATATTAATTAAAAAATAATTAAATATATATTTCATTTATTTTTTTTATTTTTTGGCAATTTTTTTAATTTATATTATTATATTTATAAAGAATTAAATAAAAATTCATTTGATATTAATTAAAAAATAATTAAATATATATTTCATTTATTTTTTTTTATTTTTTTGGCAAACTTTTTTAATTTATATTATTATATTTATAAAGAATTAAATAAAAATTTATTTGATATTAATTACAAAATAATTGAATATATATTTCATTTATTTTCTTATTTTTTGACAAATTTTTCTAATTTATATTATTATATTTGTAAAGAATTAAAATAAAAATTTATTTGATATTAATTACAAAATAATTAAACTTATTTTTCATTTAATTTCTTCTTCTTTTTTACTAACTTTCTAATTTATATTATTACATTTGTCAATTTTCCTCCATTTCCACATAATAAAAGCCACATGGGACTGATATGTGCCACATTAGAAATTTTGTACACGTAAGCAGCTTATTTGTTTAATTCTGTCTAAAGTCAACAGACTTAACAAAATTTCTAACGTTTTGTAAGTAAAATGTAGTTCAGTGAGTTGACTGTAAAAAAATCGGTTTGGTGACTCACTTGTAAGTTGACGTATAGTACAGTGACTAAATAAGCATTTAACCTCATTTTTAAATATTATGGAGTTAATTTGTTATAATGTTATAGTTGTAGGTAATATTTATAAATTTTACAAAGTACGCAAGTTGTTATATAATATTCGATTGGTCGGGAAATATTCGTTTTAACAGGGAATATTCGTACAACGGCACAATCATTGGTGGACCCCACAACAGAATTATTATCGGATTGAGAAAACGACAAAAATATTTTATTAAAAATAACGGCGGAAGTTTTACCATTGATACTGTTGAACTACTCGGTAGTAAAAGTACAGTAATACGTGTGGTTGAATAGTAGCACACGGTATTGATTATTAATGCTTATGTGAGAAGTTACTCAATTTTGCTTATTTTATAGACCCCCATTTACCAATTTTTTTAAATAATCGGTAGAAGGTTATTTTATATAATAAAAGGTGGGGGCCACGAGTGGGAGCCATGTGTTAGGCAAAGTCTTTGTTGAAGACATTTTTGTCACGGGGGGTTAGGGAAAAGAAAAAAAAAAGGGGTCTGAAAAGGGTATTATTATGTATATTATATATATAGATATGTATTGTATATTTTATATGTATATAAACCTGTAGTCAGTTTTGGTAGGGAGAGAGGGATTTGGTTTGTCGCATAAAGGAGTGCTATTATTTGTTTATATATATATATATATATATATATATATATATATATATATTATATGATAATATTGCTTTTGGTGGAAGAATGACAAAGAGTCAGTATGTGTTTAAAAGAGTAGTCACGGGGGTAATGACCGTGAGTTTATATATATAATATATATTATATTTTATTTAAAAGATTTTTTTTAAATATGGACCGTCAGATTAAAGTAAATCAATCTGAACCGTCATGGATTAGTTACTATGCATTCTACTTTTCTATAAATAGCAGCTCATTCCTTCATTATTTTCTTACGAATTCACTGAACTCTAGAGAGAGAAACTATAGAGAGAAAGAAGAAAAGTATTCTGCTACTTAACTACTTCCTTATTTCAGTTCTTCTTTAAAACGGTAAGGGGTGTTATTCTTTCTTATTCATGAAGAGAACTGTTGTTATTCCATTTCTTATTATTCTGTTGGAATAACATGTATACGCGGTCTACCCTATACTTGGTGACATTCTTTATTATTCTGTTGGAACATCCTGTCTGTGTGTTTTACACCGGACCTGGTTCCGTCTTTATTATTATTCTGTTGGAACATCCTGTCTGTGTGTTTTACACCGGACCTGGTTCCGTCTTTATTATTATTTTGTTGGAATATCCTGTCTGTGCGTTTTACGCCAGACCTGGTTCCATTATTTATTATTCTGTTGGAATAACCTGTCTGTGCGGTCTATCGCATGCATGGTGATTTTCTTTTGTTATTCCATTCTTTATTATACTCAGTTGGTTAAGTTATGACTTCTATACTTCATGAAATTTGTGGAATATCCTTGATAATTGCGTTTCATCCAGTATCTTTTCATGAAAATATTCTTCTAAACATTCTTAAATTTTACTCCACAAAGCAGTATCATGTTGACAATTTGGACGTTGTTAATTCTTGGATAAATTAATTCATGAACTTGTTTTATTGAATTCTTATATCATTGTCATCATCCTCATGTTTATAAAATGTTGAAAGTCATCTGCGGCCTGTAGTGCATAGATGGACTTGGTATGATTATGACCAGAGATTATTCGGTATAATCATGACCGTAATGTTACAAATGATGTGGTAAAAGTCTTCATTGACCCGTAGTGCATTGATTGACAGTTGTTGGCATGATAATGACCATTAATGAATCACGAATATCCTTGGCCGTAGTACAGGGGTGATTCGATGATGTGGATTATTTTATTAAGCTGAGTCCCAGCGATAACAGTGTTAAAAAATTTTTTAAATCATAGAAGATACTCCCTCCATCCCATAATAACTGTCGTTTTAGCTTGATGCATATGGATTAAGAAAGTCATTTAGTGCTATCATTTATAATTAAAATTGGTGTGAAATTTTATCACTACCCCTTTATGGGAAGTTGAAATATTAATACAAGGAAAAAATTTCTTGGGACAATGAGAGAAGGTAGGGGTGATATAGAAAAGTAAATAATTTATTCTCCTAGAAAGTTATAAACGACAAATAAATTGGGAAAAAAATTTCCTTCTAAAACGACAATTATTATGGGATGGAGGTAGTAGTAGATTTTATTCTCTACTTGACTCTTTTAATGGATTGCTTGTTCGCTGCAGTTAAACTTGATGTTCGTTATATTTTATCAGTTTAACACTGTTGAAGGCTAATGATAATTTATTCTGTATTATCTTAGTCATAATATTTCTTTACTGGGCTAGTTGAGCTCACCCTTTCTTTCACTGTTCTCTTTAGGAAATGAGAATATAGCTGGGACGAGTCGGGGAACGGAGTGATGGGACCAGATGATAGTATTAGTTGTGACGCCCCCAAAATTAGGTATACATCACCCATCTTGGGTCGTCAGATACATAGTACAGAATACAAATACAACTTAATAATACAACTGTCGTGTACAATACGACAAAACATAAACTGTGAGTTTGAATACAAATATTATCTTCTAGAGAGTATTCATACTCAAAAGGAGTCCTCATTACATTTATTAACACACCATTACATAGAATAGTGAGGACTACTAACTAATACTATCATTCGGACCATCACTCCGTACCCCGACTTGTCCCAGCTACGTTCTCATTTCCTGAAGAGAACAGTGAAAGAAAGGGTGAGCTCAACTAGCCCAGTAAGAAATATTATGACTAAGATAATGCAGAATAAATTATCATTAGCCTTCAACAATGTTAAACTGATAAAATATAATAGACATCAAGTTTAACTGCAGCGGAACAAGCAATCCATTAAAAGAGTCAAGTAGAAAATAAACTCTACTATCTTTTATGATTTAAAAGGTTTTTCAACACTGTGATCGCTGAGACTCAGCTTAATAAAATAATCCACATCATCGAATCACCCCTGCACTACGGCCAAGGATATTCGTGTATTCATTAATGGTCATGATCATGCCAACAACTGTCCATCAATGCACTACGGGCCAATGAGGACTTTTACCACATCATTTGTAACATTACGGTCATGATTATACCGAATAATCCCTGGTCATAATCATACCAAGTCCATCTATGCACTACAGGCCACAGATGACTTTCAACATTTTATAAACATGAGGATGATGACAATGATATAAGAATTCAATAAAACAAGTTCAAGAATTAATTTATCCAGGAATTAACAACGTCCAAATTGTCAACATGATACTGCATTGTGGAGTAAAATTCAAGAATGCTTAGAAGAATATTTTCTTGAAAAGATACTGGATGAAACGCAACTATCAAGGATATTCCACAAATTTCATGGAGTATAGAAGTCAAAACTTAACCAACTGAGTACAATAAAGAATGGAATAACAAAAGAAATCACCATGCATGCGATAGACCGCACAGACAGGTTATTCCAATAGAATAATAAATAATGGAACCAGGTCCGGCGTAAACGCACAGACAGGATATTCCGACAGAATAATAAATAATGGAACCAGGTCCGGTGTAAAACACACAGACAGGATATTCCAACAGAATAATAATAAAACGGAACCAGGTCCGGTGTAAAACACACAGACAGGATGTTCCAACAGAATAATAAACGGAACCAGGTCCGGTGTAAAACACACAGACAGGATGTTCCAACAGAATAATAGAAGAATGTCACCAAGTATAGGGTAGACCGCGTATACTGGTTATTCCAACAGAATAATAACAAATGGAATAACAGAAGTTCTCTTCATGAATATAAAAGAAATAATATTCCCTACCTTAAAAGAACTGGATATTGGAAAAGTGATGTAGCAGAATACTTTTAGTCTCTCTCTCTCTTATTCTCTCTATACTTTCTCTCTCTATAGCTTGAATGAATTCGTGAAAAATAATGAAGCCCTAGGCCTCTATTTATAGAAAAACTGAGGGTGGCTCTTGGTCTTAACGAAGGGTCAAATGACTCTTGGTAATATTGAAGGGACAACTACTATTGACGAAAGTAATTACTATTGAAAGGTAAATACTATTGACGAAGGTAATTACTATTGACCAAGGTAAATACTATTGACGAAGGTAATTACTATTGACCAAGGTAAATACTATTGACGAAGGTAATTACTATTGACCAAGGTAAATACTATTGACGACGGTAATTACTATTGACGACGGTAATTACTATTGACGAAGAGACTCTTAGATGATGACATATGGCCCCCCATAAAATAACCAAACTTACCACAACGTCTCAATAATATAACATATTATACAGATGATACTATGACAATAATTTAAGAGATATGATGCAGCAATTACTGTAGCAATAATTGAGTATAGCTGAGTGACTTCTCACGTAAGCATCAATAATCAATACCGTGTGCTACTATGCAACCACGCGTATTACTGTACTTTTACTACCGAGTAGTTCAACAGTTTTAACGGTTTTAACGGTAAAACCTCAGCCGTTATTTTTATAGAAAGATAATTCTGTCGTTTTCTCAATCCGACAATAATTCCGTTGTGGGGTCCACCAATGATTGTGCCGTCGTACGAATATTCCCCGATAAAAAGAATATTCTCCGACCAAACGAATATTTTATAACAACTTGCTTACTTTGCAAAATTTATAAATATTACCCACAACTATAACATTATATCAAATTAACTCCATAATATTCAAAAATGATATTTATAGAAAATTCATCTTTATTTATAAAAGTTGGGGTCTTACAACCTCCCCTTCTTATGAAATTTCGCCCTCGAAATTAGGGTACGTACCTGGTATGTCGAAGAGGTAAGGATACCTTGATTTCATTTCTGATTCTAACTCCCAAGTCATTTCCTCAACATCGTGGTTTCTCCACAAAACTTTGACTTGAGGTATAACCTTGGAGCGTAGAATATGTTCCTTCTTATCCAAGATTTGAACAGGAACTTCTTCATACGTCAAATCCTCCGCTATTTCGTCCGGTTCTAACTCAATAATGTGGTTCGGGTCTTCCACATATTTGCGTAACATGGATATGTGGAAAACGTTATGAACACGAGACATACTTGGCGGTAAAGCGAGTCTATAAGCCACAGTTCCTACTCGATCGAGGATTAAAAATGGACCGATGAATCGAGGATTTAGCTTTCCTCTCTTTCCAAATCTCGTAACTCCTTTCCATGGAGCAACACGTAAGAACACATGATCTCCTACATCAAATTCCACGTCCTTTCGATGAAGATCAGCATAACTCTTTTGTCGATCTTGTGAGGTTTTTATACGTTGTCGGATCGTTTGAATCTTTTCTGTAGTCATACGTACCAACTCCGGTCCCAACAACGTTGCTTCGCCCACCTCATCCCAGCATACTGGAGAACGACATTTTCTTCCATACAATGCTTCGAATGGAGCCATGCCAATACTTGCTTGATAACTGTTGTTGTAGGAAAACTCCACCAATGGTAAGAACTTGTCCCAACTTCCCTTGAAGTCAAAGACACAGAGTCTTAATAGATCTTCAAGAGTTTGAATAGTCCTCTCTGATTGTCCGTCCGTCTGAGGATGATATGCTGAACTAAATCGTAACTCCGTGCCCATAGCTTTTTGTAAACTAACCCAAAATCGTGAAGTGAATCTTGGGTCTCGATCAGAAACTATGGATACTGGCATACCATGCAGTCTTACAATCTCGTTTATGTACATACGAGCAAGACGTTCAAGTGTATAAGTTTCTCGTATCGGTAAGAAATGAGCAGACTTGGTCAATCTATCAACAATGACCCAAATCGCATCAATACCTTGAGAAACCCTAGGAAGACCGGTAACGAAATCCATGGTAATGTGCTCCCACTTCCATTCTGGAATTTCAAGTGGTTGCAATGGACCTTTTGGTACTTGATGCTCCGCTTTGACTCGTTGACAAGTTAGACACCTTGAGATAAACAACGCTATCTCTCTCTTCATATTGCTCCACCAAAATGTATGACGAAGATCATGATACATTTTGGTACTTCCAGGATGGATTGCAAACGGTGTGTTGTGCGCCTCCATCATGATTTCATACTTTAAATCAGGGTTGTTAGGAACACAAAGTCTGGAGTTGACTCGAAGTATTCCTTCTTCATCGATTCTTGCTTCCGGCATAGCACCTTCTTGCACTTTCTTCCTCATACGCATCAGCTCCAGGTCTGTAGCTTGAGCAGCTTTAACTTTATCGATTAAAGTCGGTTCTACTCGTATATTCGCCATCATCACATGGGTCCCTGGAGTCTTCAACTCTATCTCCATCCTTTGCAAGTCACACAAAATGGGCCTTTGCGTTGTTAATATTGCACTTGTACCCGCATATGATCTTCTACTCAATGCGTCAGCTACCACGTTCGCTTTTCCAGGATGGTATTGAATGGTATGATCATAATCTTTCAACAGTTCAAGCCAACGTCGTTGTCGCATGTTGAGTTCCTTTTGAGTGAAGAAATATTTGAGGCTTTTATGATCCGTAAAGATCTCCACTTTCTCCCCATACAAGTAATGCCTCCAAATTTTAAGTGCAAAGACAACAGCTGCCAACTCTAGATCATGAGTAGGATAATTCCTCTCATATTCCTTGAGTTGTCTTGATGCATAGGCTATGACTTTTCCATGTTGCATGAGAACGCATCCCAACCCTTTGCTCGAAGCATCACTGTAGATGACAAATCCCTCCGAGCCAGATGGTATTGTTAGAACAGGTGCTGAAATGAGTCTCCTCTTGAGTTCTTGAAAACTCTGCTCACATTCTTCGCTCCAACCAAACTTTGTATCTTTCCGAGTCAGCTGAGTTAATGGAGTAGCGATTCGAGAAAATCCTTCCACGAATCTCCGATAATAACCAGCTAAACCAAGAAAGCTACGTACCTCGGTCACTGATTTAGGTTGCTCCCAGCTTTGAATAGCTTCAATCTTTGCCGGGTCAACCGATATTCCACGACTTGATACTACGTGCCCAAGGAATGCTACCTCTTCCAGCCAGAACTCGCATTTCTTCAACTTGGCATAAAGTTTGTATTCACGAAGCTTTTGGAGTACCAGCCTCAAGTGTTGCTCATGATCTTCACGGCTTTTGGAATAAACAAGGATGTCATCGATAAAGACGACCACAAAGTGATCCAAATATTCCTTGAATACCCTGTTCATCATATCCATGAAGGCAGCAGGAGCATTAGTCAATCCAAAAGACATAACTAAGAATTCATAATGCCCGTACCGAGTTCTAAAAGCCGTCTTTGGAATATCCTCAGTTCTAACCTTCAGCTGATGATATCCAGAACGAAGATCGATCTTTGAAAAGAATTGTGCTCCTTGCAACTGGTCAAACAGGTCATCAATACGTGGCAATGGGTACCTATTTTTGATGGTGACATGATTCAACTCCCGATAATCAATACAAAGTCGCATACTCCCATCTTTCTTCTTCACGAACAGAACAGGAGCACCCCAAGGAGAAGTACTAGGACGAATAAAACCAATGTCTAACAATTCCTGCAGTTGGGTCTTTAACTCCTGAAGTTCAATAGGAGCCATTCGATATGGGGCTTTGGAAATGGGTTTTGTACCGGGTTCAAGGTCGATACAAAATTCAATTTCACGCTCTGGGGGTAGGCCAGGAAGTTCTTCGGGAAATACGTCAGGAAATTTATTAACAACAGAAATATCATTCAAAGCTGACGTATTTTTGTTTAGATCTGTGACATGAGCTAAGAAAGCTTGACATCCGTTTTTCAATAAACGAATAGCTTTATGGCTTGAGATGACAGCGATTGATTTTAATGGTTTGGTTGCTTGAATTCGCATAATAGGTCGATTAGGAATATGAAAGCTAACAACCTTACGAAAACAATCAATTTTTGCATGATGAGTAGTTAACCAATCAATCCCTAGAATCACGTCAAATGCAAGTATTTTTAATGAAATAAGATCGACAGGTAATGTGTGGGTACCAACTTGAACCAAACAAGACTTATAAACCGTGGATGTAATGAAGGTTTCTCCCAATGGAGTTTTCACAGATAAGTCAAAGTCTAATTTCTCCGGAATCAAATTTAATCGATGAGCGCAAGTAGGAGAAATAAAAGAATGGGTTGAACCGGTATCAAATAAAGTATAAACTTCGTTAGAGTTTATGATAAGCTTACCCGTGATGACCTCATTCGGGTTCCTTGCTCTCTGGGAGTTCACAACAAACGCTCTCCCTTGCACAACCGGTTTTGACTTTTCTGGGACGGCCTTTGGTGCCTCCATCCTAGCTGAATTTGTCTTCGGTAAACGACAAAATCGGGCTAAATGACCTTCTCTTCCACAATTATAACATGCTTTGGACGGCATCGCGCAGTTTGGACTGATGTGCCCCTCCCCTCCGCATTTGAAACATATGATAGGTGGTCGTTCTCCTTCCTTAACGACAGGTGCTGGTGCTGACGTCTTTCCATCATTGTTGAATCTCCTCTTCTTGAAATGTCCATTCTTATTGTTTTGGCCCTGATTACCACCGAAGTGGTTACCATTTCTGGCCTGTTGATTCCCTCCACGCTTGTTGTCACCGCTTCGATGACTGCTCTCACTGGTATTATCATTTTGCCGGCTGCTCTCTTTTGGTTGCGTTGTCTCGTTATCGCGCTCCACCAACTGAGCCCTATTTACAACATCTGAATACAAACACAGTTTATGAGAAACAAGATGTTGACGTATCTCCGGCTTCAAACCTCTTAAAAACATCCGCGTCATTCTTTCTTCATTATCCACCAGGTGGGACGCAAACCGGGATAACTCCGCAAATTTTGCCTCGTACTGCGACACGGTCATATTATTCTGCTCCAATTTGATGAACTCCACCTCCTTCATGTGACGAATACTCTCGGGAAAGTATTTGTCGTTAAACAGCTCTTGGAACTTCTCCCAAGACATCTTCAGTGCGGCAGGTTGAGTACGCTTTATCGATTCCCACCAGTAATCTGCCTCTCCTCGCAACATAAAGGCGGCAAAGGGAACCTTTTGCTCCTCGGAGCAACCCAAGACATCAAATATCTTGGTGATCTGCTTTATCCATGTTTCAGCTACAAGTGGTTTGGGTTCTCCCTTAAACTCCGGTGGTCCCAGCTCCTTAAACTGTTTAGCGGTGACCGCCTGAGAGTTTCCAGTATTTCCACCTACGTTGTGGACAGGAGCCGCTTTCACCTGTTGTTGCATGAATTGCATAAAGCCTCTGAACATTTGATCATTCATCATTTGGTCAGTGTTGTTGTTTGCATGAGGATTGACACCTTCCTGATGCACATTATCCTGATTATTGATATGTGGTGAATCAACAGTCGTCTGTGCTCCATTGCTATTCTCAACATTCTCAGATGCCATTTTCAGATACTGCCACAAAATAAAAATTAATTGATATGTCATATATTATCCTTATATTATGACCGACCAATTAAATACCATGCAAATAAACTTAGGTATGTCATACTAGCGAAGGAATTCCCCGTCTCTCCCCTCCTAGTTCTATTCTCACATCTTAGCCAGGGATCATATCCCTAAGCTCTGATACCAACTGTGACGCCCCCAAAATTAGGTATACATCACCCATCTTGGGTCGTCAGATACATAGTACAGAATACAAATACAACTTATTAATACAACTGTCGTGTACAATACGACAAAACATAAACTGTGAGTTTGAATACAAATATTATCTTCTAGAGAGTATTCATACTCAAAAGGAGTCCTCATTACATTTATTAACACACCATTACATAGAATAGTGAGGACTACTAACTAATACTATCATTCGGACCATCACTCCGTTCCCCGACTTGTCCCAGCTACGTTCTCATTTCCTGAAGAGAACAGTGAAAGAAAGGGTGAGCTCAACTAGCCCAGTAAGAAATATTATGACTAAGATAATGCAGAATAAATTATCATTAGCCTTCAACAATGTTAAACTGATAAAATATAATAGACATCAAGTTTAACTGTAGCGGAACAAGCAATCCATTAAAAGAGTCAAGTAGAAAATAAACTCTACTATCTTTTATGATTTAAAAAGTTTTTCAACACTGTGATCGCTGAGACTCAGCTTAATAAAATAATCCACATCATCGAATCACCCCTGCACTACGGCCAAGGATATTCGTGTATTCATTAATGGTCATGATCATGCCAACAACTGTCCATCAATGCACTACGGGCCAATGAGGACTTTTACCACATCATTTGTAACATTACGGTCATGATTATACCGAATAATCCCTGGTCATAATCATACCAAGTCCATCTATGCACTACAGGCCACAGATGACTTTCAACATTTTATAAACATGAGGATGATGACAATGATATAAGAATTCAATAAAACAAGTTCAAGAATTAATTTATCCAGGAATTAACAACGTCCAAATTGTCAACATGATACTGCATTGTGGAGTAAAATTCAAGAATGCTTAGAAGAATATTTTCTTGAAAAGATACTGGATGAAACGCAACTATCAAGGATATTCCACAAATTTCATGGAGTATAGAAGTCAAAACTTAACCAACTGAGTACAATAAAGAATGGAATAACAAAAGAAATCACCATGCATGCGATAGACCGCACAGACAGGTTATTCCAACAGAATAATAAATAATGGAACCAGGTCCGGCGTAAACGCACAGACAGGATATTCCGACAGAATAATAAATAATGGAACCAGGTCCGGTGTAAAACACACAGACAGGATATTCCAACAGAATAATAATAAAACGGAACCAGGTCCGGTGTAAAACACACAGACAGGATGTTCCAACAGAATAATAAACGGAACCAGGTCCGGTGTAAAACACACAGACAGGATGTTCCAACAGAATAATAGAAGAATGTCACCAAGTATAGGGTAGACCGCGTATACTGGTTATTCCAACAGAATAATAACAAATGGAATAACAGAAGTTCTCTTCATGAATATAAAAGAAATAATATTCCCTACCTTAAAAGAACTGGATATTGGAAAAGTGATGTAGCAGAATACTTTTATCTCTCTCTCTCTTATTCTCTCTATACTTTCTCTCTCTATAGCTTGAATGAATTCGTGAAAAATAATGAAGCCCTAGGCCTCTATTTATAGAAAAACTGAGGGTGGCTCTTGGTCTTAACGAAGGGTCAAATGACTCTTGGTCTTAACGAAGGGTCAAATGACTCTTGGTAATATTGAAGGGACAACTACTATTGACGAAAGTAATTACTATTGACCAAGGTAAATACTATTGACGAAGGTAATTACTATTGACCAAGGTAAATACTATTGACGAAGGTAATTACTATTGACCAAGGTAAATACTATTGACGACGGTAATTACTATTGACGACGGTAATTACTATTGACGACGGTAATTACTATTGACGAAGAGACTCTTAGATGATGACATATGGCCCCCATAAAATAACCAAACTTACCACAACGTCTCAATAATATAACATATTATACAGATGATACTATGACAATAATTTAAGAGATATGATGCAGCAATTACTGTAGCAATAATTGAGTATAGCTGAGTGACTTCTCACGTAAGCATCAATAATCAATACCGTGTGCTACTATGCAACCACGCGTATTACTGTACTTTTACTACCGAGTAGTTCAACAGTTTTAACGGTTTTAACGGTAACACCTCAGCCGTTATTTTTATAGAAAGATAATTCTGTCGTTTTCTCAATCCGACAATAATTCCGTTGTGGGGTCCACCAATGATTGTGCCGTCGTACGAATATTCCCCGACAAAAAGAATATTCCCCGACCAAACGAATATTTTATAACAACTTGCTTACTTTGCAAAATTTATAAATATTACCCACAACTATAACATTATATCAAATTAACTCCATAATATTCAAAAATGATATTTATAGAAAATTCATCTTTATTTATAAAAGTTGGGGTCTTACAACCTCCCCTTCTTATGAAATTTCGCCCTCGAAATTAGGGTACGTACCTGGTATGTCGAAGAGGTAAGGATACCTTGATTTCATTTCTGATTCTAACTCCCAAGTCATTTCCTCAACATCGTGGTTTCTCCACAAAACTTTGACTTGAGGTATAACCTTGGAGCGTAGAATATGTTCCTTCTTATCCAAGATTTGAACAGGAACTTCTTCATACGTCAAATCCTCCGCTATTTCGTCCGGTTCTAACTCAATAATGTGGTTCGGGTCTTCCACATATTTGCGTAACATGGATATGTGGAAAACGTTATGAACACGAGACATACTTGGCGGTAAAGCGAGTCTATAAGCCACAGTTCCTACTCGATCGAGGATTAAAAATGGACCGATGAATCGAGGATTTAGCTTTCCTCTCTTTCCAAATCTCGTAACTCCTTTCCATGGAGCAACACGTAAGAACACATGATCTCCTACATCAAATTCCACGTCCTTTCGATGAAGATCAGCATAACTCTTTTGTCGATCTTGTGAGGTTTTTATACGTTGTCGGATCGTTTGAATCTTTTCTGTAGTCATACGTACCAACTCCGGTCCCAACAACGTTGCTTCGCCCACCTCATCCCAGCATACTGGAGAACGACATTTTCTTCCATACAATGCTTCGAATGGAGCCATGCCAATACTTGCTTGATAACTGTTGTTGTAGGAAAACTCCACCAATGGTAAGAACTTGTCCCAACTTCCCTTGAAGTCAAAGACACAGAGTCTTAATAGATCTTCAAGAGTTTGAATAGTCCTCTCTGATTGTCCGTCCGTCTGAGGATGATATGCTGAACTAAATCGTAACTCCGTGCCCATAGCTTTTTGTAAACTAACCCAAAATCGTGAAGTGAATCTTGGGTCTCGATCAGAAACTATGGATACTGGCATACCATGCAGTCTTACAATCTCGTTTATGTACATACGAGCAAGACGTTCAAGTGTATAAGTTTCTCGTATCGGTAAGAAATGAGCAGACTTGGTCAATCTATCAACAATGACCCAAATCGCATCAATACCTTGAGAAACCCTAGGAAGACCGGTAACGAAATCCATGGTAATGTGCTCCCACTTCCATTCTGGAATTTCAAGTGGTTGCAATGGACCTTTTGGTACTTGATGCTCCGCTTTGACTCGTTGACAAGTTAGACACCTTGAGATAAACAACGCTATCTCTCTCTTCATATTGCTCCACCAAAATGTATGACGAAGATCATGATACATTTTGGTACTTCCAGGATGGATTGCAAACGGTGTGTTGTGCGCCTCCATCATGATTTCATACTTTAAATCAGGGTTGTTAGGAACACAAAGTCTGGAGTTGACTCGAAGTATTCCTTCTTCATCGATTCTTGCTTCCGGCATAGCACCTTCTTGCACTTTCTTCCTCATACGCATCAGCTCCAGGTCTGTAGCTTGAGCAGCTTTAACTTTATCGATTAAAGTCGGTTCTACTCGTATATTCGCCATCATCACATGGGTCCCTGGAGTCTTTAACTCTATCTCCATCCTTTGCAAGTCACACAAAATGGGCCTTTGTGTTGACAATATTGCACTTGTACTTGCATATGATCTTCTACTCAATGCGTCAGCTACCACGTTCGCTTTTCCAGGATGGTATTGAATGGTATGATCATAATCTTTCAACAGTTCAAGCCAACGTCGTTGTCGCATGTTGAGTTCCTTTTGAGTGAAGAAATATTTGAGGCTTTTATGATCCGTAAAGATCTCCACCTTCTCCCCATACAAGTAATGCCTCCAAATTTTAAGTGCAAAGACAACAGCTGCCAACTCTAGATCATGAGTAGGATAATTCCTCTCATATTCCTTGAGTTGTCTTGATGCATAGGCTATGACTTTTCCATGTTGCATGAGAACGCATCCCAACCCTTTGCTCGAAGCATCACTGTAGATGACAAATCCCTCCGAGCCAGATGGTATTGTTAGAACAGGTGCTGAAATGAGTCTCCTCTTGAGTTCTTGAAAACTCTGCTCACATTCTTCGCTCCAACCGAACTTTGTATCTTTCCGAGTCAGCTGAGTTAATGGAGTAGCGATTCGAGAAAATCCTTCCACGAATCTCCGATAATAACCAGCTAAACCAAGAAAGCTACGTACTTCGGTCACTGATTTAGGTTGCTCCCAGCTTTGAATAGCTTCAATCTTTGCCGGGTCAACCGATATTCCACGACTTGATACTACGTGCCCAAGGAATGCTACCTCTTCCAGCCAGAACTCGCATTTCTTCAACTTGGCATAAAGTTTGTATTCACGAAGCTTTTGGAGTACCAGCCTCAAGTGTTGCTCATGATCTTCACGGCTTTTGGAATAAATAAGGATGTCATCAATAAAGACGACCACAAAGTGATCCAAATATTCCTTGAATACCCGGTTCATCATATCCATGAAGGCAGCAGGAGCATTAGTCAATCCAAAAGACATAACTAAGAATTCATAATGCCCGTACCGAGTTCTAAAAGCCGTCTTTGGAATATCCTCAGTTCTAACCTTCAGCTGATGATATCCAGAACGAAGATCGATCTTTGAAAAGAATTGTGCTCCTTGCAACTGGTCAAACAGGTCATCAATACGTGGCAATGGGTACCTATTTTTGATGGTGACATGATTCAACTCCCGATAATCAATACAAAGTCGCATACTCCCATCTTTCTTCTTCACGAACAGAACAGGAGCACCCCAAGGAGAAGTACTAGGACGAATAAAACCAATGTCTAACAATTCCTGCAGTTGGGTCTTTAACTCCTGAAGTTCAATAGGAGCCATTCGATATGGGGCTTTGGAAATGGGTTTTGTACCGGGTTCAAGGTCGATACAAAATTCAATTTCACGCTCTGGGGGTAGGCCAGGAAGTTCTTCGGGAATACGTCAGGAAATTTATTAACAACAGAAATATCATTCAAAGCTGACGTATTTTTGTTTAGATCTGTGACATGAGCTAAGAAAGCTTGACATCCGTTTTTCAATAAACGAATAGCTTTATGGCTTGAGATGACAGCGATTGATTTTAATGGTTTGGTTGCTTGAATTCGCATAATAGGTCGATTAGGAATATGAAAGCTAACAACCTTACGAAAACAATCAATTTTTGCATAATGAGTAGTTAACCAATCAATCCCTAGAATCACGTCAAATGCAAGTATTTTTAATGAAATCAGATCGACAGGTAATGTGTGGGTACCAACTTGAACCAAACAAGACTTATAAACAGTGGATGTAATGAAGGTTTCTCCCAATGGAGTTTCCACAGATAAGTCAAAGTCTAATTTCTCCGGAATCAAATTTAATCGATGAGCGCAAGTAGGAGAAATAAAAGAATGGGTTGAACCGGTATCAAATAAAGTATAAACTTCTTTAGAGTTTATGATAAGCTTACCCGTGATGACCTCATTCGGGTTCCTTGCTCTCTGGGAGTTCACAACAAACGCTCTCCCTTGCACAACCGGTTTTGACTTTTCTGGGACGGCTTTTGGTGCCTCCATCCTAGCTGAATTTGTCTTCGGTAAACGACAAAATCGGGCTAAATGACCTTCTCTTCCACAATTATAACATGCTTTGGACGGCATCGCGCAGTTTGGACTGATGTGCCCCTCCCCTCCGCATTTGAAACATATGATAGGTGGTCGT
Organism: Panax notoginseng; assembly: GCA_016801055.1. Lineage (NCBI taxonomy): Eukaryota > Viridiplantae > Streptophyta > Magnoliopsida > Apiales > Araliaceae > Panax > Panax notoginseng. Next base: position 178,195,698 of record CM029012.1, read on the forward strand.
TCTCCTTCCTTAACGACAGGTGCTGGTGCTGACGTCTTTCCATCATTGTTGAATCTCCTCTTCTTGAAATGTCCATTCTTATTGTTTTGGCCCTGATTACCACCGAAGTGGTTACCATTTCTGGCCTGTTGATTCCCTCCACGCTTGTTGTCACCGCTTCGATGACTGCTCTCACTGGTATTATCATTTTGCCGGCTGCTCTCTTTTGGTTGCGTTGTCTCGTTATCGCGCTCCACCAACTGAGCCCTATTTACAACATCTGAATACAAACACAGTTTATGAGAAACAAGATGTTGACGTATCTCCGGCTTCAAACCTCTTAAAAACATCCGCGTCATTCTTTCTTCATTATCCACCAGGTGGGACGCAAACCGGGATAACTCCGCAAATTTTGCCTCGTACTGCGACACGGTCATATTATTCTGCTCCAATTTGATGAACTCCACCTCCTTCATGTGACGAATACTCTCGGGAAAGTATTTGTCGTTAAACAGCTCTTGGAACTTCTCCCAAGACATCTTCAGTGCGGCAGGTTGAGTACGCTTTATCGATTCCCACCAGTAATCTGCCTCTCCTCGCAACATAAAGGCGGCAAAGGGAACCTTTTGCTCCTCGGAGCAACCCAAGACATCAAATATCTTGGTGATCTGCTTTATCCATGTTTCAGCTACAAGTGGTTTGGGTTCTCCCTTAAACTCCGGTGGTCCCAGCTCCTTAAACTGTTTAGCGGTGACCGCCTGAGAGTTTCCAGTATTTCCACCTACGTTGTGGACAGGAGCCGCTTTCACCTGTTGTTGCATGAATTGCATAAAGCCTCTGAACATTTGATCATTCATCATTTGGTCAGTGTTGTTGTTTGCATGAGGATTGACACCTTCCTGATGCACATTATCCTGATTATTGATATGTGGTGAATCAACAGTCGTCTGTGCTCCATTGCTATTCTCAACATTCTCAGATGCCATTTTCAGATACTGCCACAAAATAAAAATTAATTGATATGTCATATATTATCCTTATATTATGACCGACCAATTAAATACCATGCAAATAAACTTAGGTATGTCATACTAGCGAAGGAATTCCCCGTCTCTCCCCTCCTAGTTCTATTCTCACATCTTAGCCAGGGATCATATCCCTAAGCTCTGATACCAACTGTGACGCCCCCAAAATTAGGTATACATCACCCATCTTGGGTCGTCAGATACATAGTACAGAATACAAATACAACTTATTAATACAACTGTCGTGTACAATACGACAAAACATAAACTGTGAGTTTGAATACAAATATTATCTTCTAGAGAGTATTCATACTCAAAAGGAGTCCTCATTACATTTATTAACACACCATTACATAGAATAGTGAGGACTACTAACTAATACTATCATTCGGACCATCACTCCGTACCCCGACTTGTCCCAGCTACGTTCTCATTTCCTGAAGAGAACAGTGAAAGAAAGGGTGAGCTCAACTAGCCCAGTAAGAAATATTATGACTAAGATAATGCAGAATAAATTATCATTAGCCTTCAACAATGTTAAACTGATAAAATATAATAGACATCAAGTTTAACTGTAGCGGAACAAGCAATCCATTAAAAGAGTCAAGTAGAAAATAAACTCTACTATCTTTTATGATTTAAAAAGTTTTTCAACACTGTGATCGCTGAGACTCAGCTTAATAAAATAATCCACATCATCGAATCACCCCTGCACTACGGCCAAGGATATTCGTGTATTCATTAATGGTCATGATCATGCCAACAACTGTCCATCAATGCACTACGGGCCAATGAGGACTTTTACCACATCATTTGTAACATTACGGTCATGATTATACCGAATAATCCCTGGTCATAATCATACCAAGTCCATCTATGCACTACAGGCCACAGATGACTTTCAACATTTTATAAACATGAGGATGATGACAATGATATAAGAATTCAATAAAACAAGTTCAAGAATTAATTTATCCAGGAATTAACAACGTCCAAATTGTCAACATGATACTGCATTGTGGAGTAAAATTCAAGAATGCTTAGAAGAATATTTTCTTGAAAAGATACTGGATGAAACGCAACTATCAAGGATATTCCACAAATTTCATGGAGTATAGAAGTCAAAACTTAACCAACTGAGTATAATAAAGAATGGAATAACAAAAGAAATCACCATGCATGCGATAGACCGCACAGACAGGTTATTCCAACAGAATAATAAATAATGGAACCAGGTCCGGCGTAAACGCACAGACAGGATATTCCGACAGAATAATAAATAATGGAACCAGGTCCGGTGTAAAACACACAGACAGGATATTCCAACAGAATAATAATAAAACGGAACCAGGTCCGGTGTAAAACACACAGACAGGATGTTCCAACAGAATAATAAACGGAACCAGGTCCGGTGTAAAACACACAGACAGGATGTTCCAACAGAATAATAGAAGAATGTCACCAAGTATAGGGTAGACCGCGTATACTGGTTATTCCAACAGAATAATAACGAATGGAATAACAGAAGTTCTCTTCATGAATATAAAAGAAATAATATTCCCTACCTTAAAAGAACTGGATATTGGAAAAGTGATGTAGCAGAATACTTTTTCTCTCTCTCTCTCTTATTCTCTCTATACTTTCTCTCTCTATAGCTTGAATGAATTCGTGAAAAATAATGAAGCCCTAGGCCTCTATTTATAGAAAAACTGAGGGTGGCTCTTGGTCTTAACGAAGGGTCAAATGACTCTTGGTCTTAACGAAGGGTCAAATGACTCTTGGTAATATTGAAGGGACAACTACTATTGACGAAAGTAATTACTATTGACCAAGGTAAATACTATTGACGAAGGTAATTACTATTGACCAAGGTAAATACTATTGACGAAGGTAATTACTATTGACCAAGGTAAATACTATTGACGACGGTAATTACTATTGACGACGGTAATTACTATTGACGAAGAGACTCTTAGATGATGACATATGGCCCCCCATAAAATAACCAAACTTACCACAACGTCTCAATAATATAACATATTATACAGATGATACTATGACAATAATTTAAGAGATATGATGCAGCAATTACTGTAGCAATAATTGAGTATAGCTGAGTGACTTCTCACGTAAGCATCAATAATCAATACCGTGTGCTACTATGCAACCACGCGTATTACTGTACTTTTACTACCGAGTAGTTCAACAGTTTTAACGATTTTAACGGTAACACCTCAGCCGTTATTTTTATAGAAAGATAATTCTGTCGTTTTCTCAATCCGACAATAATTCCGTTGTGGGGTCCACCAATGATTGTGCCGTCGTACGAATATTTCCCGACAAAAAGAATATTCCCCGACCAAACGAATATTTTATAACAACTTGCTTACTTTGTAAAATTTATAAATATTACCCACAACTATAACATTATATCAAATTAACTTCATAATATTCAAAAATGATATTTATAGAAAATTCATCTTTATTTATAAAAGTTGGGGTCTTACAAGTGAAGTTTTCTTCAGTCTTATTACCGATCAGAAGTACTGCTCTTTTGAGGTAAGGGATAGTAAGAGATTTTAAGGGTTGTTATGTTTTTCAGTTTCGTAATTTTTCTGACCTTCAAAAATTCTAAAAAAATTTGAAATAATATTTTGATGAGTTTTCTTGATTGTGTCCAAAAATGGTGATTTTTGGATGTATAGATTAAGAGTTATGAATTTTATAAGAAAAGACTATTTTAAAAGTAACCGCTTATAACTTCTTGTGGTTAACTCCAAAATTGATAAAATGTTTATTGGGAGTACATGTATATGATAGGAGTATACTCTGTGAATTTCAGAATTTTTAGATAAAAATACAATTTTTGATAAATGTCTAAATATTCGGCTGTTTTGGCCATATGAAAAATAGTAAATGACTTTTAAAAATTCTGAGAAAAATATATGTTCACTATGTGACTATATTATGCTAAATTCCAGAAAAAAAATATTTTTAGAACTAATTTGGTATTTTTCATAAAAATAGTCTAGTTATGAGTAAATAAATTAAATATGTTATGTGAAGTAAGAAAATTAGAAAATAGGATTTTATGACTTGAGAATCCTATATGAGGTATATGCAGATTTTTGATGAGGGTTTTAGTTATTAGTGATGAAATCTTATGAGTTTGGCATTTTAGAATGATTAAATGCATTATTTTAGAAAAGTGTAAACAATTAAAATAAATTGTTTATAAATTTAAGAAATGTTATTCTTTCAATATCATTATACCAAAATTTTGGTATGGATTTTATTGTAAAATTTTTATCTTTTGTGTCGGGGTTACTATTCATGAGTTACTATTTACGATTTACTATTCATGAGTTATGAATATTACTCTTGAGATTAAAACTATATGTTGATCATATTATTTTTATTATCATATATAACATTTTTATAATCCTAATGATGATATTGATTTCTCTTTGACTTGAGTGTAAAGATGGGTAGATTTTTGATATGATCATGACTATGGGTTCTCTTTGGCCAGTAGTGCAAAGATGAATTGTTGACTGGTATAATCATGACCATTGAATTTATAAGTGAATATCTTTAGCTTAAGTGCAAATGTGAATTGATCAACATGGTTATAATTATTATTTATATAAATTCTGAAATGATTATATATTTCTTTGAGATATGAATATATTTGGCCTGTAGTGCAAATATGAATTGTTGATGAATATCTTTGGCCTATAGTGCAAAGATGAATTTTTGATGAATATCTTTGGCCTGTAGTGCAAAGATGAATTATTGATGAATATGATGAATATCTTTGGCCTGTAGTGCAAAGATGAATTGTTGATGAATATCTTTGACCCGTAGTGCAAAGATGACATGTTGTTGAATATCTTTGGCCAGTAGTGCAAAGATGAACAGGTGTTGAGATGAACATGACCAACTGGTGATACAAATGAATATCTTTGGCCGTGGTGAAAAGATGAAGTTATTAGTATGATTATGAACAGGAAATGTGATTTGATGTAACCATGATCTTTGATGTTTCAGGTAAAGATAGGTGATGAAAATTATCTTCGTCCTGGATGAGAAGAGGAATTTAGAACTACAGTTATGATTATGAGTTATTCATATGATTGTGGACCAGAATTATTGATTGATGTTACAGGGATAAAACATTGTTGGTGGATTTTTAACATGGAGAAGATAATAGACTTTATAGTCCATTTGACTCTTATAATGGATTGCTCGTTCCGCTGCAACTATGGTTGAAATTTTTATCATCTACCATATGTTCTAAATCTCTGATTTATTATTGATGAAGGCTATTGATAATTTAATTATCTTTAGTCATGATATTCTTTACTGAGCTAGTTGTGCTCACACTTTTGCTTCACAATTCCTTTCAGGTAATAAGAGTGTAGCTGGGTCGAGCGAGGGTAACGGAAAAATAGAACGGTGGTCTCTAGCTGTGGAGATTCTCCCGAAGCAGTATAGAAAAGTTCATTTAGTAGTTCTATTTGGTGAATCCAATAGGGTAAGGTGTACCCAACGTTGTAAGGGTGTTTTGCCACTATCATACAAGATGTCTAACGACATACAACCTCGTGTCATCATAAGACAGGGTTGTGCACATCCACTTGCTAGGTATATATACGAGCACTACCTATATAATCTTGGTGTTTGTTTGAAGTATAATTCTCAATTAGAGACAGTGGAGATAATGATAAGTCAAGAGAAGACTCACCATTGGGAAGAATATGATAGTAACCTTCTCGTTTTTCTTTGGGGTCTATTGGGTTAACCAAGGATAATTCTGTGGTCATATGATATCTATCATAACCTAGACGCATGGCCTCCCATGTACGAAGGTTTCCTTGAGCACTTTCCAAAGATTCTAATTTTTAAAACAGTTTTTGACTATACCTTTATGTAAGGTGTCATTGTGACGTGTTGTCTACGGTTGGGACATGTGTCACATTTTTTGTATCCAAACTTACAGCATATGTGTTGTTGTATTTTGCACGACAATTGTTGTAATAAAGTTGTAGTTATTTTTTGTACCATGTATTTGACGACTCAGAATGGGTTGGATGGAATGGACCTATTTTGGGGTTGTCACAACAACTATTATATCAAATTAACTCCATAATATTTAAAAATAATATTTATAGAAAATTCATCTTTATTTATAAAAGTTGGGATCTTACATTACTGGTGGGAATCTGTAAAGCGTACTCATCCAGCCGCACTTAGCATGTCTTGGGAAACGTTTCAGAAACTGTTCAATGACAAGTATTTTTTTGAAAGTATTCGTCATATGAAGGAGGTAGAGTTTATTAGACTAGAGCAGAATAACATGACGGTGTCCCAGTACGAGGTGAAGTTTGCAGAGTTGTCCAGGTTTGCACCTCATTTGGTAGAGAATGAGGAACGTATGACACGAATGTTTCTGAGAGGTTTGAAACCCGACATACGTCAATATCTCATTTCACATAAATTTTCTCTCTATTCAGATGATGTCAATAGGGCTCAATTATTAGAGCGAGATAACGAGTATGTTCAACCGAGGGACCACAACTAGGATCATACCGGTGACAGCAGTCATCAGAACAACGATAACCAGCGGAGGGAAAAAAATACGGACAAGAGTGGCAACCACTCTGGTGGTAATCATGGCCATGAGAATAGAAGAAACGAGTCGGGAGGAGATTCAACAATGACAATACGAAGACGTCAGCACCAGCAACAACTGGTTCCAAGGGAGGAGAACGACCACCGGTCATATGCTATAAGTGCGGAAAAGAAGGACATACAGCCCAAACTGCCCACAACAGTTTAAGTTATGTTATAACTATGGAAAGGAAGGACATATCGCTCGAGATTGCACTGTAGCAAAACCAAGTCCAGCAGGGATGGTGACTCAAAATGTTGTCCCAGAAAAGTCAAAGTCAACGGTTCCTGGAAGAGCGTTTGTCGTGACTGGTCAACATGCGAGGAACCCAAACGAGGTGATCACGGGTAAGCTAATCATAAATTAATGCCAAGTTTATACCTTACTAGATACCGGTGCTACCCATTCATTTATTTCTCCTACTTGTGATCGACGTTTAAACTTGACTCCGGAGAAATTAGACTTTGATTTATCTGTGGAGACTCCGTTAGGAGAAACTTTCATCACATTCACTGTTTATAAATTTTGTTTGATCCAAGTTAGCACCATCACCTTACCTGTTGACCTTATCTTTTTAAAGATACTTGCATTTGACGTGATTTTAGGGATTGATTGGTTAACTACTCATCATGCCAAAAATGATTGTTTTCGTAAGGTTGTTAGTTTTTATATTCCTAAGCAACCTGTTGTGCGAATTCAAGCAACTAAGCCATTAAAATTAATCACTGTTATATCAAGTTATAAAGCTATTCGTTTATTAAAAAATAGATGTCCAGCTTTCTTAGCCCATGTTATGGATTTGAATAAAGATACGTCATATTTGAATAATATTCCTGTTGTTATTGACTTTCCTAACGTATTTCCTGAAGAACTTACCGGTCTACCCCCAGAACGTGAACTTGAATTCTTTATAGATCTTGAACTTGGTACAAAGCCCATTTCAAAAATCCCATATCGAATGGCTCCTATTGAACTTCAGGAGTTGTTGGACATCGGTTTTATTCGTCCTAGTACATCTCCTTGGGGTGCTCCTGTTTTATTCGTAAAGAAGAAAGACGGGAGTATGCGACTTTGTATCGACTACCGGGAATTAAATCATGTCACTATCAAGAATAGGTATCCGTTACCTCGTATTGATGACCTGTTTGACCAGTTACATGGAGCACAATTCTTTTCAAAAATTGATCTTCATTCTGGATTATCATCAGCTGAAGATTAGAACTGAGGATATTCCAAAGACTGCCTTCAGAACTCGGTACGGGCATTATGAATTCCTAGTCATGTCTTTTGGATTGACTAATGCTCCTACGACTTTCATGGATATGATATGATGAACTGAGTATTCAAGAATTATTTGGATCAGTTAGTTGTTGTCTTTATTGATGGCATCCTCATATATTCCAAAAGCCGTGAAGATCATGAGTACCATTTGAAGCTGGTACTGCAAAGGCTTCGTGAAAACAAGTTATATGCCAAGTTGAAGAAATACGAATTCTGGCTTGAGGAAGTAGCATTCCTTGGGCACGTGGTGTCAAAACATGGAGTATTTGTTGACCCGGCGAAGATTAAAGTAATACAAAGTTGGGAACAACCGAAGTCGGTGACCGAAGTACGTAGCTTTCTGGGCTTAGCTGGTTATTATCGGAGATTCGTGGAAGGATTTTCTCGAATCGCTACTCCATTAACACAGCTAACTCGGAAAGATATCAAATTCGTACGGAGTGAGGAATGCGAGAAGAGTTTTCAAGAGCTTAAGAGGAGATTCATTTTGGCACCTGTTTTGACCATACCATCTGGTTTGGATGGATTTGTTATTTATAGCGATGCTTCAGGCAAAGGGCTAGGATGTGTTCTCATGCAATGTGAAAAAGTTATAGCATATGCCTCGCGACAACTTAAAGAGTATGAGAGGAATTATCCTACTCATGATCTAGAGTTGGCAGCAGTCGTTTTCGCGCTAAAGATCTGGAGGCACTATCTATATGGGGAGAAAGTGGAGATATATTCAGATCATAAAAGCCTCAAATATTTCTTCACCTAAAAAGAACTCAACATGCGGCAACGACGTTGACTTGAGTTGTTGAAAGACTATGACCATACCATTCAATACCATCCTGGAAAAGCAAACGTGGTAGCTGACGCATTGTGTAGAAGATCATACGCGAGAACGAGTGCGATGTTGTCAACACAAAGGCCCATTTGGTGTGATTTACAAAAGATGAAGATAGAAGTCAAGACTCCGGGGACCCATAAAATGATGTCAAGTATACGTATAGAACCAACTTTAATCGATAAAGTTAAAGTTGTTCAAGCCACAGACCCGGAGCTGATGCGTATGAAGAAGAAAGTGCAAGAAGGTGCTATTCCAGAAGCAAGAATCGATGAAGAAGGAATACTTCGAGTCTACTCCAGACTTTGTGTTCCTAACGATTCTGATTTGAAGTACAAGATCATGATGGAGGCACACAATACACCATTTGCAATCCATCCTGGAAGTACCAAAATATATTGTGATCTTCGACAAACATTTTGGTGGAACAATATGAAGAGAGAGATCGCGAAGTTTATCTCGAGGTGTTTAACTTGTCAACGTGTAAAGGCAGAGCACCAAGTGCAAAAGGGTTCGTTGCAGCCACTTGAGATTTCGAAATGGAAGTGGGAACACATTACCATGGATTTCGTTATGGGTCTTCCCACGGTTTCTCAAGGCATAAATGTTATTTGGGTTATTGCTGATAGATTAACCAAGTCTGCTCATTTCTTACCAATACGGGAGACTTATTCCCTTGAACGTCTTGCTAGTATGTACGTGAATGAGATTGTGAGGTTGCATGGCATGCCAGTATCAATAATTTCGGATCGTGACCCAAGATTCACTTCACAATTTTGGATTAGCTAGCAAAAAGTTATGGGCACGGATTTACGATTCAGTTCTGCATACCATCCTCAAACGGACGGGCAATTAGAGAGGACTATTCGAACTCTTGAAGATCTATTAAGACTTTGTGTCTTATATTTCAAAGGGAGTTGGGATAAGTACATACCATTGGTGGAATTCTCCTACAACAATAGTTATCAGGAAAGTATAGGTGTGGCTCCATTTGAAGCATTATATGGACGAAAGTGTCGCTCTCTAATATGTTGGGATGAGGTGGGAGAAGCAACATTGTTGGGACCCGAATTGGTACGTATGACTACGGAAAAGATCCAAATGATTCGATAACGTATACAAACGGCACAGGATCGACAAAAGAGTTATGCGGATCTTCATCGAAAGGACGTGGAATTTAGTATTGGGGATCATGTATTGTTGCGTGTGGCTCCATGGAAGGGAGTTACAAAATTTGGGAAGAGAGAAAAACTCAATCCACGATTTATTGGTCCATTTCAGATTCTTGATCGAGTAGAAAATGTGGCCTATAGACTCGTGTTACCTCCAAGTATGTCTCGTGTTCATAATATTTTTCATATATCTGTGCTATGTAAATATGTGAAAGACCCAAACCACGTTATTGAGTTATAACCGGACGAGATAGCCGAAGACTTAACATACGAAGAAGTACCAGTCAAGATCTTGGATAGGAAAGAGCATGTCCTACGCACAAAGGTCATACCACAAGTTAAAGTTTTATGGAGGAACCATGCTATTGAGAAAATGACCTGGGAGTTGGAAACAGAAATGAAAGCGAGGTATCCTCATCTTTTCGAAACACCAGGTACGTACGTCAATTTCGAGGACGAAATTTCATAAGGAGGGGAGGTTGTAAGACCCCAAATTATTAATAAATAAAATTAAATTTTCTCTATTTATTATTTTGAAATAGTAAGGGTTGAATTGATTAATGAGGTTAGTTATGGGTAAAATGCGTAAATATTTTAAATAAGCAAGTGGTTATAAAATATTCATTGTTGAATATTCGTTTGGTCGTGGGATATACTTTCTATCGGAGAAAATTCGTACGACGGCGCAGTCTTTTGTGGGCCCCATAACGGAAAGCGATTAGATGAAGAAAACGATAAAAATAAGTTGTTTATAAATAACGGCGTTGTTATTACCGTTAACTCTGTTAAAATACTCGGTGGTTAAAACACAGTAGCACACGGTATTGCACCAATTATTGATTCTTACGTAAGAAGGCACTACTCAATAATTATTACAGTAATTACTGTTCAGTATTTTATTTTATTGATTCAATAATTATTGCGTTGATATGTTATATTACTGTTGTTTCAATAATTGTCACTACACAGTATTTTCCATTATCGAAGCAATAATTCATATTATCTGAATAATATTATTAGATAACATTATTGGTAATGTCTAGAAAGTTCTGTCTAAGGAGAGGTTTGGATACCTAATTGCGCACCAGTAAGGAGAAATCCTTATTGGAAAGCCCCCTCTTTCCTGGGAACTGCCTGGTTGTCAGTATTGTGATTCTGTAATATTAATTGTGAATAATTAATTATTGATTTATATGATGAGAAAAATATTAATTTTATGTGGATATAGATGGAGAAAATTTTTAAAGTGACAATTGTTAAAAATTAATATTTTATCTTTTCTGATAAAATAATATTTTATTATATTATTATAATATAATACTGACAATATTTTTACAATGAATGTGAGATATATGAGTATATGAGGAGGAAGAGTATTTTTATTGTAAAAATTGTTTAAAATATGTTAAACATGTATATGGGCCCATTTCTTGACTGAAATTTGATTATAGCTTGTAAAATCGCCCGTTTGTGGATTTCGATCAATTTTGTTTGGAATTTGGAAAAACTTTCTTCTACAAAGTTCTAGATAATAAAATTTCCTATAGAAAAAACATGTGGTTCAAATTTTTTTGACAAAAGGGCTATTTATTATGAATTATTGAAGTTCTAAAGTTCCGAAATAATTGATTTTTAGAAGTTTTATTTATTTTTATTAATAAAAACGTTTTTTATATTTTGAGGGCATCATTAACATGTGCTAGGGGCTGAATTCAGTTTCCAAAGTTGTACGTAGGAAATTTGTATATATATATTTATATTATATTCAATTTTCTACTTTGGTGTTCTAAGTATTTTCCTATAAATAGGGTGCTTAGGTCAGAATTGAAAATCACACCAGAAACACAAGCTCTCTCTCTCTCTTTCTCTCTCTATATTATCGAGCGTATTCTTGTGAGTATTTTAAGACTTTGAGTGTTGCTATATGGTGCAAGTTCCCTTCAGCTCTATATCCAGTATTCCAGTCAGAAGTACTGTCTTTTCGAGGTAAGGGATATTATTTTTTATATATATAAATGATATTATTTCTTCCAATATCATTATGTCGAAATATTGATCTGAATTTTTATAAAATTTGAAACTTTTTGTGTCGGGGTTACTATTCACGTATACGGTACTATTCACGTATACGACACTATTCACGAATACGGCACTATTCACAGAAAAATTAAATTTTCGTTTTTCGTCCAAAATATCTATTATGGATACTAGCTTTGATTGTATCCACGTTTTGATCATTCTTGAATTTTACCCCACTATGATTACTTATGAGGTATTTTTGGACATGGATAAACCGAAATACGAATCCTTAATATTTGTTATTTTGTTTCACTGGATTCGTTTCCTTTAAAATATTTTCCATCATCCTCAGTCCTAAATGATGATATTACTGAATATCTTTGGTCTGTAGTGAAAAGATGAATGATTTCTGATGAATATCTTTGGCCCGTAGTGCAAAGATGAACAGGTGTTTAGATGCACATGACCAACTGATGAATATCTTTGGCCTGTAGTGCAAAGATGAATATTGATTGATATATAGGGATAAAATATCGACATTGAACTTTTAAATTCATATATAGAAGATAGTAGATTTCACTCTCCATTTAACTCTTCTAATGAATTATTATTTTCGCTGCGAATATTGATTTAAAACTTGTTGTCTATTGTATTCTATTAAATTTTTTTCTGTTGAAGACTAACGATAATTTGTTCTATATTATCTTAGTCATAATATTCTTTACTGTGCTAGTTGAGCTCACCATTTTCCTTTTTGTTCCATTTTTCTTCTCAGGAGGTGAGAATGTAGCGAATACTAGTCGGGGTATGGAATGAAGGTTCTAGAAAGTCGTTTTAGTAGTCCTCACCATTTTTGTAAAATAATATATCAATAATTATAATGAGAACTTATTTAAGTGTGGATATTGTCTAGATGACAATATTTATATTTAAACTCACAGTTTTTATGTTGTATTAATAAAGTTGTAGTTGTTTCTGTACCGTATATTTTGACGACTCAGAATGAGTGTTATATACCTATTTTGGGGGCGTCACAACCTTGTTCTATGCATAAATATTAGCATTTTATTTTATTTTCATTTCCTTTTCTTCAACTTCATATTTTTTTCTGAGGGAGATGGATGAGCTTCTTTAGATATCTTATAGTGTAAGACCCCGAATTTTATGAAATAATAGTATTCAATTTTTCTTATAATTACTATTCAGTAAATGGTTAAATTGATAAAAGTTTAAAGTTATGGGTGGAATGTGAATTTTTTTTGAAAATAAGCAAGTGGTTATAAAATAATCATTGTTGTCGGGGAATATTCGTTTGGTCATGGAATATTCTTTCTGTCGGGGAATATTCGTACGACGACGCAGCTATTTGTGGGCTCCATAACGAATAACTGTCGGATGAAAAAAACGACAAATTTGAGTTTTTACAAATAACGGCGTAGTTGTTACCGTTAATACTGTTGAAATACCCGGTGGTTAAAATACAGTAATACGCGTTATTGCACAGTAACACACTGTATTGCACAATATTTTTGAAATTATTGATTCTTACGTAAGAAGGCACTACTCAATAATTGTTACAGTAATTACTGTTTAATATTTTATTTTATTGATTCAATAATTGCTACGTTAATATTTTATATTATTGTTGTTTAATAATTGTCACTGCATAGTATTTCCCATTATCAGATCAATAATTCATATTATTTGAATAATATTATTAGATAAAATTATTGGCAATGTCTAGAAAGTTCTGTCTAAGGAGAGGTTTGGTCACCTAATTGCGCGCCAATAAGGATAAATCCTTATTGGAAAGCCCCCTCTTTCCTGGGAACGGCCTGGTTGTCATAAATGTGATTCTTTAATATTATCTGTGAATAATTAATTATTGATTCATATGATAAAGAAATATTTATTTTATGTGGATATAAATGAGGGATATATTTTTGTGCTTAAAAATGAAGGAGTTAATGTTGGGGTGTTTTATCTGTATTTTTGTCGGAACGGAGGTATTGAAAATCAAATTAGGGTTTTTGAGATATTTTGCGAGGGTTATAATTTTTAATCCGACCGTTGGATCGTGGTAATATTTGGATATGTTATACATATATAAGTTGAGTATATGTCCACAAATTTTGAACCGTTAAAAATGAACGTATAATTTGTTATGAATTTTACGAGATGACTGGTTCAGAAATTGTTGAATTTTCGGAGTTAATCATTTTGGTGGAAAATTCTAGAATTGGTGGGCCCCATTCTTGGTTGGTGAAGAAATATGCTGAGATTTTTATTCAAATGTGGTGGGTGAGAATAGTAGCAGGTAAAGCCATCAGGTTGCAGGTTAAGTCTGCTTCGGCGTGCTAACATTTTCCTATAAATAGAGGGCTAAGTTAGAATTGAAAATCACACAAGAAACATAAGCTTTCTCTCTTTCTCTCTCTATATTATGAAATATATTTTGTGAGTATTTAGATACTTTGAGAGTTGCTATTTAGTGCAAGTTTCCTTCGGCTTTGCATTCCGGTCAGAAGTACTGCTCTTTTGAGGTGAGGGATAGTAAGGGATTTTAAGGGTTGTTATATTTTCCAGTTTCGTAATTTTTTTGACCTTCAAAAATTCTGAAAAAATTTGAAATGATATTTTGATGAGTTTTCTTGACTGTGTCCAAAAATGGTAATTTTTGGATGTATAGATTGAGAGTTATGAATTTTATGAGAAAAGACTATTTTAAAAGTAATCGCTTATAATTCCTTGTGGTTAACTCCAAAATTGATGAAATTTTTATTGGGAGTACATATATATGATAGAAGTATACTCTGTAAATTTTAGAATTTTTGGGTAAAAGTACAATTTTTGATAAATGTCTAAATATTCGGCTGTTTTGGCCATATGAAAAAATAGTAAATGACTTTTAAAAATTCTGAAAAAAATATATGTTCACTATGGGACTATATTTGCTAAATCCCAGAAAAAAAATATTTTTGGAACTGATTTGGTATTTTTCATGAAAATGGTCTAGTTATGAGTAAATGAATTAAATATGTTTTGTGAAGTAAGAAAATTGGAAAATAGGATTTTATAACTTGAGAATCCTATATGAGGTATATGCAGATTTTTGATGAGGGTTTTGGTTATTGGTGATGAAATCTTATGAGTTTGACATTTTAGAATGATTAAATGCATTATTTAGTAAAGTGTAAACAATTAAAATAAATTATTTATAAGAAATGTTATTCTTTCAATATCATTATACCGAAATATTGGTATGGATTTTATTATAGAATTTCTACCTTTTTGTGTCAGGGTTACTATTCATGAGTTACTATTCACGAGTTACTATTCACGGGTACTATTCACGATAAAATTGGTTTCTTTTTCTGACCAAATTATAGTTGATTTATGAATATTACTCTTGAGATTAAAATTATATGTTGATCATATTATTTTTATTATCATATATAATATTTTTATAACCCTAATGATGAAATTCTCTTTCACTTGAGTGTAAAGATGGGTAGATTATTGGTATGATCATGACTAGGGTTCTCTTTGGCCAGTAGTGCAAAGTTGAATTGGTGACTGGTATGATCATGACCATTTAATTTATAAGTGAATATCTTTAGCTTAAGTGCAAAGGTGAAATGATCAACATGGTTATAATTATTGTTTATATAAATTCTGAAATGATTATATATTTCTTTGAGATATGAATATATTTGGCCTGTAGTGTAAATATGAACTGTTGATGAATATCTCTGGCCTGTAGTGCAAAGATGAATTGTTGATGAATATCTTTGGCCTGTAGTGCAAAGATGACATGTTGTTGAATATCGTTGGCCAGTAGTGCAAAGATGAACAGGTGTTGAGATGAACATGACCAACTGGTGATACAAATGAATATCTTTGGCCGTGGTGCATAGATGAAATTATTAGTATGATTATGAACAGAAAATGTGATTTGGTGTAACCATGATCTTTGATGTTTCAGGTAAAGATAGGTGATGAAAATATCTTCGTCCTGGATGAGAAGAGGAATTTAGAACTACAATTATGATTATGAGTTATTCATATGATTGTGGACCAGAATTGTTGATTGATGTTACAGGGATAAAAATATTGTTGGTGAATTTTTAACATGGAGAAGATAATAGACTTTGTAGTCTATTTGACTCTTCTAATGGATTGCTCGTTCCGCTGCAACTATGGTTGAATTTTTTATCATCTACCATATGTTCTAAATCTCTGATTTATTACTGATGAAGACTATTGATAATTTATTTATCTTTAGTCATGATATTCTTTACTGAGCTAGTTGTGCTCACCCTTTTGCTTCACAATTCCTTTCAGGTAATAAGAGTGTAGCTGGGTCGAGCGAGGGTAACGGGGAAATAGAACGGTGGTCTCTAGCTGTGGAGGTTCTCCCGAAGCAGTATAGAAAAGTTCATTTAGTAGTTTTATTTGGTGAATCCAATAGGGTAAGGCGAACCCAACGTTGGAAGGGTGTTTTGCCACTATCATCCAAGATGTCTAAGGACATACAGCCTCATATCATCATAAGACAGGGATGTGCTCATCCACTTGCTGAGTATATATACGAGCACTACCTATATAATCTTGGTATTTGTTTGAAGTATAATTCTCAATTAGAGACAGTAGAGATAATGATATGTCAAGAGAAGACTCACCATTGGAAAGAATATAATAGTAATCTTCTCATTTTTCTTTGGGGTCTATTGGGTCAACCAAGGATAATTCTGTGGCCATATGATATCTATCATAACCTAGACGCGTGGCCTCCCATGTACGAAGGTTTCCTTGAGCACTTCCCAAATATTCTAATTTCTAAAACAGTTTTTGACTATACCTTTATGTAAGGTGTCATTGTGAGGTGATGTCCACGGTGGGAACATGAGTCACATTTGGTATATATTTGTATCCAAACTCACAGCATATGTGTTGTTGTATTTTGCACGACAATTGTTGTAATAAAGTTGTAGTTGTTTTCTGTACCATGTATTTGGCGACTCAGAATAGGTTGGATGGAATGGACCTATTTTGGAATGTCACATATAGCATCATTTAGTTCAATAAAGAAAAGATCAAAATGGTCTCGCTGACAAAAATAGAATATTCAAACACATCAGTGGCAAAGAAATCAGATCTTAGAAACATACAGTCACCATGGAACTGAGACAAATTTATATAAAAGAAAAAGCTTACTCCATCACAACATAGACATGATCACGATCTTCATAAGCATCATAAAATTGTATAAGATTGTTATATCATGTCAAAGCTCTCAAAATCTTCACCTCCCTTCTCACATCCTCAATAGCTATGGCCGTAGTCATCTGGAAAAGACAATAATGGAAATAATCAGCAAAAAAATTAAAAATAATATAAGTATCAAGAACATGATGCAATTTATAGATATACTAACGTAGATATGTCCACCTACGCTATAAATCCATCCACTCATTCATCAGTGCAGGATTTCCTTAACTATTATGTTAAAAAAAATAAAGTTTATAGCTTTGCCCATATTTAATTAGTGCAATCTCTTGGTAAAAATATTGTTATCCTATTATTATTGACATAGTCGCCAAAACCATGAAAAAATTCTGTAAGACCTCAACTTATTAATGAATAAAATCAAATTTTCTCTAAATATTATTATGAATAATAAGTCCGCTCATTTCTTGCCGATACATGAGACTTATTCCCTTGAACGTCTTGCTAGTATGTACGTGAACGAGATTGTGAGATTGCATGGCATGCCAGTATTCATAGTTTCAGATCGTGACCCAAGATTCACTTCACGATTTTGGGTTAGCTTGCAGAAAGCTATGGGCACAGATTTACGATTCAGTTCGGCATACCATCCTCAAACGGATGGACAATCAGAAAGGACTATTCAAACTCTTGAAGATCTATTAAGACTTTGTGTCCTAGATCTCAAAGGGAGTTGGGATAAGTACTTACCATTGGTGGAATTTTCCTACAACAACAGTTATCAGGCGAGCATAGGTGTGGCTCCATTCGAGGCGTTGTATAGAAGAAAATGTCGTTCTCCAGTATGCTGGGACGAGGTGGGTGAAGTAACATTGTTGGGACCAGAGTTGGTACGCATTACTACAGAGAAGATCCAAACGATTCGACAACGTATACAAACGGCACAGGATCGACAAAAGAGTTATGCGGATCTTCATCGGAAGGACGTGGAATTTAATATTGGAGATCATGTATTGTTACGTGTTGCACCATGGAAGGGAGTTACAAGATTTGGGAAGAGAGGAAAGCTCAATCCAAGATTTGTTGGTCCATTTGAGATTCTTGAGCGAATAGAAAATGTGACATATAGACTCGCATTACCTCCAAGCATGTCTCATGTTCATAATATTTTTCACATATCTATGCTTCGTAAATGTGTTAAAGATCCGAACCACATTATTGAGTTAGAACCAGACGAGATAGCTGAAGATTTAACGTACGAGGAGGTACCTGTTAAGATCTTGGATAGGAAAGAGCATGTCCTACGCACGAAGGTTGTACCACAAGTTAAGGTTTTGTGGAGAAACCATGCTATTGAAGAAATGACCTGGGAGTTAGAATCAGAAATGAAAGCGAGGTATCCTCACCTTTTCAAAATATCAGGTACGTACGTCAATTTCGAGGACGAAATTTCATAAGGAGGGGAGGTTGTAAGACCCCAACTTATTAATGAATAAAATCAATTTTTTTCTAAATATTAATAATAAGGGGTTAATTTGATATAATACTTTGGTTATGGGTGAAATGTGCAAATTTTGTAAAATAAGCAAGTGGTTATAAAATATTTATTTTGTCGGGGAATATTCGTTTGGTCGTGGAATATTCTTGCTGTCGGGGAATATTCGTACGACGGCGCAGCCTTGTGTGGGCCCCATAACGGAAAGCGATTGGATGAAGAAAACGACAAGTATAAGTTGTTTATAAATAACGGCGTAGTTGTTACCGTTAATACTGTTGGAATACCCGATGGTTAAAATACAGTAGCACACGGTATTGCACCAATTATTGATTCTTACGAAGGAAGGCACTACTCAATAATTGTTTACAGTAGTTATTGTTCAATATTTATTTTATTGATTCAATAATTGCTGTGTTGATATTTTATATTATTGTTGTTTCAATAATTGCTGCTGCACAATATTTTCTATTATCAGATCAATAATTCATATTATTTAAATAATATTATTAGATAACATTATTGGTAATGTCTAGAAAGTTCTGTCTAAGGAGAGGTTGGTAATCTAATTGCGCGCCAGTAAAAGGGAAATCCTTATTGGAAAGCCCCCTCTTTCCTGGGAACGACCTGGTTGTCATAAATGTGATTCTATAATATTATTTATGAATAATTAATTATTGATTCATATGATAAGGAAATATTTATTTTATGTGGATATAAATGATAGATATATTTTTGTGGTTAAAAATGAAGGAGTTAATGTTGAGGTTTTTATCAGTATTTTTGTCGGAATGGAGGTATTAAAAATCAGAGTTTTTGAGATATTTTGCGGGGGTTATAATTTTTAATCCGACCGTTGGATCGTGGTATTTTTTGGATATGTTATACATATAAAAGTTGAGTATATGTCCACAAATTTTGACCGTTAAAAATGAACGTATGATTTATTATGAATTTTACGAGATGACTGGTTCAGAAATTGTTGAATTTTCGGAGTTTATCATTTTGATGGAAAATTCTAGAATTGGTGGGCCCCACTTTTGGTTGGTGAAGAAATGTGCTGAATTATATTTCAAATGTGGTGGGTGGGAATAGTAGCAGGTAAAGCCATCAGGTTGCAGGTCAAGCCTACTAAAATTTTTATATAAATAGAGGGCTAAGTTAGAATTGAAAATCACACTAGAAACAAGTTTTCTCTCTTTCTCTCTTTAGATTATTGAGTGTATTTTGTGAGTATTTAGATACTTTGAGAGTTTCTATTCATCAGAGCAAGTTTTTTTCAGCCTTATACCGGTATTCCGACCAAAGTACTGATATCTTGAGGTAAGAGATATTATTTTCTTCAATGATATTATTTTTTTCAATATCATTATGCTGAAATATTGATATGAATTTTTATCAAATTTGGAACTTTTTGTTTCGGGGTTACTATTCACGTATACGGCACTATTCACGTATACGGTACTATTCACGAATACGGCACTATTCACCGAAAAATAAAATTTCCCTTTTAATCAAGATGTCTATTATGGTTACTATCTTTGATTGTATCCATGTTTTGATCTTTATTTTTGAATTCTGCTTCACAATTGATTATTATGAAGTATTATTGATCTTGGATAAACTGTTATACGAAACCTTAATATTTGTCCTTCTGTCTCACTGGATTCGTTCTCTTTAAGATATTTTTCATCATCCTCAGTCCTAAATGATGATATTACTGAATATCTTGGCCTGTAATGCAAAGATGTATGATTACTTGATGAATATCTTTGGCCTGTAGTGCAAAGATGAACAGGTGTTGAGATGAACATGACTGACAGGTGATACAAATGAATATCTTTGGCCTGTAGTGCAAAGATGAATATTTGGATAAAGATGATTATTAATTGATGTTACACGGATAAAATATTGATGATGGACTTTTAAATCTTAGAAGATAGTAGAATTCTTTCTCTACTTGACTCTTCTAATGGTTTGTTGTTTCCGCTGCAGTTGTTGATCTAAAACTTATTGTCAATTATATTCTATCAGATTTTTCCCTGTTGAAGACTAACGATAATTTGTTGTATATCATCTTAGTCATAATATTCTTTACTGGGCTAGTTGAGCTCACCCTTTTCCTTTTTGTTCCATTTTTCTTCTCAGGAGGTGAGAACATAGCAGGATCTAGTCGGAGTATGGAGTGATGGTTCTTGAAAGATGTTTTAGCAGTCCTCACTATTTCTGTAAAATAGTGTTTGAATAATTGTAATGAGGATTTATTTGAGTGTGGATATTGTCCAGAAGACAATATTTGTATTTAAACTCACAGTATGTGTTGTCGTATTTTGCACGACAATTGTATTATTGAAGTTGTAGTTTGCTTTCTGTACCATGTATTTGGCGACTCAGAATGGGTGTTGTATACCTATTTTGGGGGCGTCACAAATTCCACTTTTCACTTATGATTTTTTAAACTTGGTGTAAATTCGCTTTAAAATTTGCATATTAATTTTAAACAGTGCATTGAAAATAGGCAAAAGTAAGCATTATATCCACATTATTTTGTAATCTGGATTAAAACATGCTCATTTTTGTCAAAAGCTGAAACTATAAATGGCACACAAATACACGCACTCAACTAATCACTGTATTAGGATGAAAGTTCACTAAATAATTGAACTCAGAAAATAACCTATCAAAGGGCTAACACGGAACAATATCAAAAAACATAATAGTTACCGAATAGGCCAAGGTTTTTGATCTCTGCATAAATCCATAAGATCTTTCATGCTACTGGCAACCTCATATATATGTTCCTTGTCTTTATCCTCTAACATAACTGATTTGAATCTTGATACTGAGCTACACCAGTTGTTTGTTAACCAAAATTTCGGGGCCTCCAGTTATAGTTAGGACACATTTTACTATTGTTTAGTTTTTACAATAATCAAATAGCTAGTAATAGTAATTAGGATTTTTTTAATCTACGACAGACAATGGCAACAGTCAAGTTAAAGATTACTTGGCAGAAAATAATGTGTTGTTTGAGGGAATTTGCTCAAGCCATACTTGCTCAGCTACTTCAAGTGTCCTATCAATTGGGTGATCCCCATCAAGTAGAATCTAAGGCTCTACTATAGCACCAGACCGTTGTCCTACAGAAATTATCATAACAACATAAGAATATATTGTATGAAGATAAGTAGAAAATAATAGTGTAGAAGTTACAGAAATGCATAGTAAAAATTTCCACCATTAATACTACTTTATTATTACTATTATATACATCAAGCTTTCTATAGATAAAAAAATTTAATCCTTGAAGAAATTAAAGGAACTCAATATGTAAGGGATCAAATTAATATTATAAAAAACACGGGGCGCTCATTGCTCGCTCAATTGTTTACACAAGTTAACTTTTTTTAAGATCAACTGTATATTAAATGGCTTTCATTGTATGATATAAAAGTTTGACAAAAAAAATAGATTAGCAATAGTAACATTTTTTCTTGATCCAAACAAAAATGACAAATTAATTGATTTATAGTAGTGAAATAAGAGATAACAGAGTCTAGCTCAATATCTACCACACGCTTGAAATATCTACCGCTGCTTGAAATATCTATCATTAATAAGCAAAAGATCACAGCCAAAACCAAAACACGAAATACAACAGATCTACATTAGTAATGATCCGAACAACAGCAGTAAACCATAATTAGATCAAAAAGATGAATTTCAAAAGGAAAACTTACTTGAAAATCGGTACTCAATTCGAAAAACAGCTCTTCAACTAATTAATTCTATAAAATTTACCCCTCTCTCCATAACTAATTGATTACTTCATCGGACTAAAACATGAACTATTTACCACTGCTTGATTAATCGATAAGATTTCATCAGTAAGCAAAGAGATCGAGAGCAAAAACCAAAACACGAAATGATCCGAACAATAGCAGTAATGATCCAAAAAATAGATGAATTTCAAAAGGAAAACTTACTTGAACTTCGGTACCCAACCGAACAACAGCTCTACAACTAATTAATTCAATTAACTTAGCAGTATAAAATCGCTACTTTTTGCTCTAGAGGCCTGTTGTTTCGTCACAAATCGCTACTTCAAGGGTCTGATTCATGATGTTCATAATTAGGGGATTTCTTACTCTAGTTGTCTGCTGTTTCGCCTTTTGCTCGCTTGTTTCGCCTTTTTGCTCGTCGTGGTTACGAATTTGAACCAACACTGAATGAATTTAGCAATCTGTTGTTTCGCCTTTTTGCTCGCTTGTTTTGCTTGTTTGCTTGCCGTGAATCATAATTTGGGATGTCGAATTTGAACCACGGAATGAATTTAGGAACACAGAATGAATTAGGGGATTGTATTTAGGGTAAGTTATTTTTTTATAGAGCAGGGGTCAAGGGTATTTGTCAAGGGCTAAAAGGAGCATTAAATAGGATGAACATGTGTTAAATTTGTAGAAGGACAGATGTCAAATTATTGTGTCATGTACTGTGATGTAGCATATATAATAGATTGGAACTTAAAGATCAAATTAAAAAGTTGATTCATCTTCGTAAATATATATCTTTTTATCATTACTCAATTAATAATATCGTAAATAGTACATGATTGGAAACTTAAATTAAATTAAAGAGTTGATTCATCTTCGTGTGTGTGTGTGTGTGTGTGTATATATATATAAATATATATATATATATATATATATATATATATATATATATATATATATTTATATATATATATATACGGGGAGGATTTAAAGAGGACCAAAGAACAGACCGAGACAAAAACACGCGGGTTTCAGGGTTCGGTCGGACCAATCCGCGGGTTTTGATCTTGAAACCCGCGTGTTTTTGTCTTAAACCGTTATTTGATTCGTTTATTTGGTCCGCTTTTAGATCCTCTCTGTGTGTGTGTGTATATATAATATATATATATATATATATATATATATAAATTAATATATATGCAGCAAGGATCTTAGACGAACCTTATTCACGGACTAGCAACGGACCAGAAAAAAAAAACACGCGTGTTGCAATTTTGCGGGGGGGCGTGAAAATGTGTTGGGGATATAAACAAAAAAATAAACAGCAACTCAGATTCTAGTATATCACATCTGTTTCTCTTCTCTTCTCTCTCTATCAACCTGAACCAGCGAAGTCGTTTCAAATCCGACCAAATTGACACCATTTCCGGCGAGTTCTGACTCTCTCTGAAACAACTCGGGTCAAATCGAGTCCGAACAAATCTCGGGTCAAATCCCAAGTCCCGAATCGAATTCAATCCATCAAATAAGGTCTCAAACCACTGCCCAATAGTATCTTCTTGGGTCATCTTAGCCCACCACAGGCTCCCAAAAGGTCATGACTTGAAGGTCGGGCTATCATCAGTTTTTAGTATGTTTTGGGTAACCTCTCTTTCTATTTCGGAAAGGGGGTGTTACAGAGTTGGTATAAGAGCATAGGTTCTTTCTTGTAGAAAACCTATTTATGTTTGACCTGTGAGTGATGGGTAGACTTTTGGGTTAGGTTTTGTTCTGTTTAATTTTTGTTCAGCTATCATATCAGCTATATTCGAATCTATCTCTAATCTATTTTGTTTATCTATTCGTTGATCTCTTTGTTAGATGGCTCGTAGTTCCGCCAGAGTTGTTGGGAGGCGAGGCAACAATAGGGGAAGAGGTGAGGGTCTGCCCAATGAGCAACCTAATGATTAGATGAATGCTCAGTTGGCTACCTTGGTGAATCAGGCAGTGAATCAGGCCTTACCTCAGTTGGTGGCACAGGTTATATAGGCAATGCAGCAGCCACCACCAGAAATTCCTAAGCAAGGGAATCCGAGAAATAATGGTCAGCAAGCAAATGTTGAAGAAGGGAATACAGATGGTTTTGATCAGCAGGTGGTTCGATGTATGTATGGTTGGAAAGGTTTCAGAAGCAGAAACCACAATCATTCAGCTCAGCACCAACTCCAATTGATGCAGAGAATTGGATTGCCCACTTAGAGAAGATTTTCGATGTGTTGGGGTGCTCGGATATCAGAAAGTGTTGCTAGCTGCTTACAAGCTGGAAGGGGATGCGCAGAGGTGGTGGAAAGCGATGAAATCAACAAAAGGTGAAAATTTTTGCTGAGACACACTTAATTGGATGGAATTTTTGTGAGGTCTTTTATCAACAGTACTTCCCAGCTGCTGATAAAGAGGCCTATAAGCCAGGGAGTATCTGTCGATTCGACAGAAAGAT